>CAUYQU010022268.1:0-23163 GCA_963574635.1 Cheracebus regulus
GGTAAAAAAAAGTTAATTTTGGCCGGGTGTGGTGGCTCACGCCTGTAATCCAAGCACTTTGGAGGCCAAGGCGGGTGGATCACCTGAGGTCTGGAGTTCAAGACCAGCCTGACCAACATGGTGAAACCCCGTCTTAAAAAAGAAAAAAATAAATAAAAAAAAATAAAAATTAAAAAAAAAAAAATAAATAAATAAATAATGAATAAAACTAGATACTAACTTTAACTACAAGTAAGCAATGTATTTTAGCTGCAAACCAAATGCTGTGCTTTGAAAATGCAACTGCAATAACAAATGTTATGTAATTATCATTTCTTCCCTTACAGTCACACAACTCAAAGCAACTTAAATTGGATTTCTAAAAGTAAATTTCCAGATTCTAAAACTGACAGGTATGAACTCAAATTAGGCTGGGGCGGCCGCAGCTGGCCCGGGAGGCGCCGGAGCACCCCGGAAGCATCTGCCCAGGACGGGGGGCAGCTGAACCAGCGGCAGTTCGGCCTGCGCTGTGCTCCCAGGAGAGGTCAGGGTCTCCCCCGAGCTTCTCGAGAGCTGAAAATTAAACTGACTCAATAGAGGCTCATCCAGAACTGGACACAAGCATCCTCACTAGTGTATCAACAGGTTCAACTCTGGGTCTCTCAGCATAACAAATTCCTGAACTCCATGGATAATTTAAAGAGTGTGTATGTGAATGAAGTAGGTAAGAGTCACAATCTACCCTATCTTGGGACAACAAAGCCTATTTTACACACTAAGCTAACACTTTCCCAAGGGAGTACCTTCTAGATCTTATCTGTCAATGAGCTGGCTCTATTTGTCAGGTGCCTCCAAGCATTCTCCAATGCACAAACACCAAGTACAAAGGCCCTAGGACAGAAAAATTCCTACCATTGGAGGAATGAGGATACCAACAACTTCCAAAACTCTAGAGCATTGTAAGGATTTAACTTTTTTTTTGAGACAGTCTCGCTCTGTAGCCCAGGCTGGAGTGCAGTGGCACGTTCTCAGCTCACTGCAACCTCTGCCTCCCTGGTTCTAGCAATTCTGTGTCAGCCTCCAGAGTAGCTGGGATTACAGGTGCCTGCCACCACATTCGGCTAATTTTTTTTTTTTTAGTAGAAATCGGGATTCACCATGTTGGCCAGGCTGGTCTTGAATTCCTGACCTCATGTTGCACCCCTCTCGGCCTCCTCAAGTGCTGGGATTACAGGCGTGAGCCACCACGGCCGACCAGGATTTAACCTTTTTATCTTCAGCTAAATGAGAACACTGGAGAGTTCAGAGCTGGACCTCATAAGGTTTGACTACCTTCCCTTCATACATGGCCCTCGGGCCTCTTCTGTACCCAGCCCTAGAGTCTTTAAATACCATCTATACATGCTGGTAACTCATTGTGCCTGAAAATGCCTCCCCATGTAGACTCCTAGGCTTGTTAACCTTCCTGACATCTCCCTTTGCTTCTCTCAGCAGCTTCTCACGTCTCCCGACTCCCAGGCCTGGAGGCTCCAGCCCATCTTCTCTATCTTGGCAAATGGTCCCACAATCAAGTGTTCAGACCTACAGCCTTCAGTTATTTTTGATGCCTCTTTCCTCTGTAAACCAAAAAGTGCCTGAGACAGTCTCAGTTTAGTAATGTTAAGGATGTGCCTGGAAGAACACAAAACCATAGTAACAGTCTATAGTCTGTCCCTTTCTCCAAAGAGGATAGTGAGGGCTTCAATATTTGAAAGAGAAAAGTAGGCCGGGCACAGTGGCTGACGCCCGTAATCCCATCACTTTGGGAGGCCGAGGCAGGCAGATCACAAGGTCAGGAGTTTGAGTCCAGCCTGGCCAACACGGTTAAACTCCGTGTCTACTAAAAATACAAAAATCAGCCAGGGGTGGTGGTGCACGCCTGTAATCCTAACTACTCGGGAGGCTGAGGCAGGAAAATTACTTGAATCCGGGAGGCGGAGGTTGCAGTGAGCCAAGACCTCACCATTGCACTCCGGTCTGACAGACAGAGCAAGAGTCCAACTCAAAAAGAAAAAAATAATAAAAGTAGGTTGAAGGAGAAAGGAGAGCATAGTAATCCACGTGTTCCAAGAGAAAAGGAACAGCTCGGGGAATAGTCAATTACGTATTTCCGTAAATCGATATTTAACCTTTCATCTGTAGCTATCTGCTCAACAAAAGGAAAAGCAAAGGCATTTTCTTGCATGACCCGGCTTTCAGCTGAATTTTTTCCTTTCGGCACAGCACATTTGGGTCCGAGTTTGTATCTTCCTTTCGGCCTCCCATCCCCAACCCTTCAGCGGGCTTCCCGGGTCCAGCCTTCCGAAGTCCGTCCTGAAGCACGCAGTCCCCACCACCCGCACGGCTCCGCCCCGCCAAGTCACCATTCCCCTTCAGGTAACAGCAGCAACAAGCCCCAATGCGGGGCGGGCCGGGACACCCCGTCCCCACCTGAGGGCGGGGCCTTGGCATGCAGATCACCTCACTCCATCCCCGTCAACGCAAAGCCCCTAGAGAGGCTTTGCGCGGTGCCCGCCGACGCCCCTGCTCCTCCGCAGCCACCGCCCGGCGGTCCCCCCACGCCCAGCCATCAGCACAAGCCCGGAGCCCTCCCGCGCTCGCACCTCGACCCTCCCAGCTCACTGCCTCACTCAGAAAACGCCCCAAGCGGGTCAACCTGCCAACTCGCTTCGCCTCGGGACTCCGGTGTCCCGACTTCCACGTGCTCTCGAGAAGCTCGGCGGAGACCCTGACCTCTCCCGGGAGCACAGCGCAGGCCGAAATGCCGCCGGTTCAGCTGCCCCCCGTCCTGGGCAGATACTTCCGGGGTGCTCCGGCGCCTCCCGAGTCAGCCGCGGCCGCCCCAAAAGGTAAAGGGACGCAGGGCGCCGACCTGACCAAGCCAGGCATCGCGAGAGCGCGACGAGGTCCCTGGAGCCCGCGGCCTCGTCAAGGGCCTCACCGCGCCCCGACCCCCGGGTCCCGCGCCCACCTCTCGGGTCTGCGCTCGGCGCCACAGTGCTCAGCCTCCTCGGCGTCCTCGGGCCTCCAGCGCTGGCTGTCGGCTCTGCGCTTCCGTCTGAGGCTCCACCGCGCGTGGAACGGCGGGCTGCGGGGAGGGACGCGGTCGGCGTTGCTCGGGAGGTCCAGGACCGCCGCACACCCCCCGCCCCGCACGACCCTCGCCCCCCTCGCAGCCCGGCCTCACCTGGCGTCGCCGTCGCAGTGAGTCTGGTACCTGGGCGGGCTTCGCGGGCGAGAGGCCATGGCGGCACGGGCCGGGCGCGCAGCGTAGGGAAGGCCCGGGACTGAGACAGCGAACAGTGCGCCCGCGCCGGCGCTCACGGGCTCTCCGCGCCCCGCCCCCAACCGCTTTTATGTGGGCGCCAGGCCCCGCCCCTCGGCCTCCCGCGCGCGCCGGGTCGGGCGAGACCATCGGGCCACGCCGCAGGGGTCCACTCGGCTGCGCGCGCCTCGCGGACTGACTGGAGCTGGGCCGAGGCCTTAGGGTTGCGGGCCGCCGCGAGGCCCGACTCCCCGGCGCTCGGCTCGCGAAGCGGATGGGCGCCGCAGAATGAGGAGAGCCCTGAGGAAAAGTTGCCCCCCACTCCCGGCATTGAGGCGGCCGGCCCGCCGCGGGCCCCTGCGACGCAGATAGGTCGCGCCTTGGCGGGCGGGGCAGCTTTGGCGGGAGATTCCGCCGGGCGCTACGCGGGACAGGTCGGGGGGAAGGGCACGCGGCGCGTTTCTCAGCCTGGGTCGTGGGACATCTCCCATTGGTCCCGGCCTGGGCGGAGCGCGTCTCCGATTGGTCCATACACAGGTGGGGGCGTGTCTCCGCGCTGGCGGGAACCGGGAACCCAGAACACGGAACCCGGAAGACGCGGCCTGTGGCCGGTACTGGCTGATCCCTATGGTCCCGTGGCCGCTGCGTGCCCCGTGCGCGCGGAGTATTGTTTTGAGCCGCTTAAAGTTTTGGAGTAACCTTTTAGGCAGCGATAGTTGACCACCACACTGAGTCTTACCGGTACCGCTGCTCCCGTCGTTGGCCGCACGCCGGCTAAGCCGCTAGGTTCCGTTGCCGCTCCTCCCTGCCCGCCTGACGCTCCCATTCTCTGCCTGGAGTTGACTGGGCCTGAAGCATCCTGAAGAATCCCTGGCTCAGCAGGGAGGCGTCACGGGGGGCGAGGCCCTGCTGATCCGCACCATTGCGTCCCGCTCCCCCGCCGTCACAGTTGCAGCTGACGGCCCCGCAGATCTGGCCGAATAGAACCCCAGCAGGGATTCACATACACCTGGGAACAGGTTCCCGCAGATCCCTGTTGAGGAAAGCGTGAGGGACGCAGGGCAGAGTGGAACCGGCCAAAAGAGTGCGCAGTGGGGTCAGGTCCAGGAGGCTGAGCCCCAGGGATGCTCGGGACCCTCTAAGGCCTCCTGAGCCCCAGGGGTGCTCGGGACCCTCTAAGGCCTCCTGAGCCCCAGGGATGCTTGGGACCCTCTAAGGCGTGGCACCGCTGGCAGGGCCCAGCTTCTGCACCTGCTGCCTTCAGAACTGTGCCACCGCCCCCCTCCTTTTGAACTCAAAAGGTCATCCTCAGACTAGGACAGAACACCCTGTCCCCTGCCTCCCCCGGCATCCCATAACCCTCAACACTGTAAATTAAAAATCCTAAGCCCCTAACAACTGAGTGGACCCCACTGTGGCCAAGGGGACACCAGTGGCAATAAGATACCAAATTATGAATAGCATCTAAGGTCATGCCGGGCAACGGTTAAGTCACACACCCTACACTTAACTGTATTCTGCCACTCCGTTTCCTTTTTGAGACAGCCTAGCTCTGTGGGCCAGGCTGGTGTGCAGTGGCACAAACTCGGCTCACTGCAATCTCCGCCTCCCAGGTCAAGTGATTCTCCTGCCTCAGCCTCCCAAGTAGCTGGGATTACAGCCATGTGCCACCATACCAGGTGAATGTTTTGTATTTTTAGTAAAAACTGGGTTTCTCCATGTTGGTCAGGTTGGTCTCGAACTCCCGACCTCAGGGGATCCGCCCACCTCAGCTTCCCAAAGTGCTGGGATTACAGGGGTGAGCCACCACGCCCAGCCCATTTTTCTTTTTCTCTAGTAGCTCAACAAGCACCAGCCTTGAGCAGTACCTGATAGCCTGGCGAATGTGGTGAAACCCTGTCTCTACTGAAAATACACGCCTGTAATCCCAGCTACTCAGGAGGCTGAGGCAGAAGAATCGCTTGAACCCAGTAGGCAGAGGTTGCGCTGCTGAGATCAGGCCATTGCGCTGAAGCCTGGGCGACAGAGCAAGACTCTGTCTCCAAAAAAAAAAAAAAGCAGTGCCTGGTATTCTTTTGTGTATGCAAAAGAATACCAGTGAAAGCGCCACAACTGGAAAGAATCTGAAGACACTCAGCACAGAAAACCCAAGCCCGCTCGTCATATCTTTCAACAGGATTAGGTACACTACGTCCCCAAAACCGTCCTGTGGGTCGAGCAGCAGAATGGGAAATAGCGGCCAGCGTTCAGTGTTCCAGTTCCTGGGGTGCTCCCCTGCAGGCCCAGTGCTGTCGGGAACCCCAGGTGCTTGGCTGGCAATTCCTGGGCCACCCTGATGCACAGTGAGGTCACAGAGACAGCTGGTGTTCCTACAGACGCAGCTGCGAGCGCAAGTCAACCCAAAGGGCTACTCACTCCTCGGCTGCCCGTGTGTCCCCACATCAGATCCTGAATCTGGAAGCGGCCACAGCGGCAACCACACAGTGACATCCCCCCCAGGACGTGTCTCTGCAAGAGACCCTGGACCTGGAGGGATCAGTCGGTCACTGCCCCTTCCGCCCTGCTTCTGCAGATGACCCTGGGTGGGAGTTCTTGAGACCCCTGAGTCCCCAACTAGGAATCAGAGGGGAAGCTTCCTGATGCACCTGCCTCCCAACCAATGGACTTTTTCCTCCTCAGGCAGAACAAAGCAGGCCACGCGCACAATTCCACCCCTAAGTTGGCTTCTCCAACACCCCCAGGCCACTCTCCAACTGTTACAAAAGCATGGTTTTAATATCAGGCCACACATAACACAATATATCACTTCAGACTAAATTTTATTAAACACAGTGTCATTTGGCTACAATAGGTTTGTCTTTATAAAACTAACTTCTTTTGTAGTAAAAACAGCCCCAACCCACTGACCCTCTTTGGCAGCCCTTAAAACTCAAAACTAGGTCTGGCTCCTGGCCACAGCCCCCGCTGCCTTCACTTTCTGAGTGCCCCAGGAAGCCTCCCAAATCCCGGGAGTCAGGCCACCTGAGTCCATCACCTCTGCCTGAATCAGCCACGCCCAGGGCCACACCTGCGTCAGGGCTATGCCCTGGGGCCTGGCCAACGCCTCCGCCTCTGCCTCTCCCTCCCCTTGAACCATCAGGAACTGGGCAAGATGCTCACCAGAGCCTCGACCACAGCAGGCGTGCATACCCTTCTGAGCCTGGTAGGCCCTAGGGGAGTGGGTTGGCCTGTGCAGGATGCTTTGTGGGCTTGTGTTCTAGATGTCACTGTGACATTTTGATCCTCAGCTCAAACCCCCATCCCTACTCAGGAGTCTGAGGCCTCCACCTTCCCTGGACTTCTGGGGGGCAGCAGAAGGCACCAAGGACAGGGTGAGAACCCCTGGGGGGCAGCCCCACCCATGAGGGCACTCTGGCCTGGCCTGGCCTGCCACGCCACCCAGGAACAGCCCCTCAATGCCAAAGCCACCAGGAAGCCCCAGGGCTGCTCCCACACCGGAGCCATGCCCTGTTCTCCACCCCACCCTCGGGACATACCCAGGGTTCTCCAGGCAGCCAGGGGCCAGCTCCGGGACAGGGCAGGAGGACACTGATCTGGGTCTGGCACGTAAATGAGGGCAGGTGTGCTCCAGAGAATTAAGGCAAGTGGCCCGGGTGAGGACCACTGGGGCAGACCCGGGGGCTCCAGGGAATGGCCTCGGGGCAAATGCTGCGTTCTGTGTGCAGTATCTGCCCCCACCTGCAGGAAGGGGATGGGAGGGAGGCAAAGAGGAGGTGCCGAGGACTTGTCCCCTGGCTGCCAAGCAGGGTGGGGTGTGTTCATGAGGATTGCTTTTAAGCAAAAGTCCTCAGCCTTCTGCAGACCCAGGGCAGAGGCGAGTCACTACAGATCAAGTGCTTTAGGTAAAGCCTTTTGCCAGCTCGGAGGCCCAGCCACCCCCTCCCCACCCTGTGGCCAGGGGGACAGAGTCACCAGGACCCTCAAGGCCCCAGCCCACTCAACGTACGGTGCACACATCCAGGATACAGAAGCACGCGCGGCAGGTGGGGCAGGGCACACGGCTGGCTAGCCAGGTGTCGGGGCGCAGGGGGTCCTGGCGGCTGGCAAACCACCTGCCCATGCAAGTGAGGCACCACATGGGGCGGCAGTAGCACTGCTGGCACTCGCCCACCGCCGCCTCCTGGCAGGTCTTCACCAGCTTCACGCTGGCACGCGTCTGCATGCAGCCTATGCAGGCCTCCAGCTCCTGCGGGCAGGCGGAGCGTCACAGGAGCCCAAGCAGACGCCCATGGGCACCCAGCCATCCGCCCGGCCCTGGCCCTACCTGGCTGCTGGGCACTGAGTAGGCCGGGTTGACCTCTACCAGGGAGGCAAACGTCTCCAGGAACAGGTCGCCCAGGCTCTGGTGGATGACCACATGGGCCGCCCTGCGGACGGGTGCCCGGAGCTTCTCACACAGCTCCCCATACTCAGTGGAGTTCAGCCTGCAGGGAGGAGAGCTGCTGGGCCCTCTGCAGGGCAAAGCGGGAAGGGAGATGGAGGCCGCCCCCTGAGGAATGACAAGGCAGCTGTTGCACCAGGACCAGCCAGGAGAGACGGCCCTAAGGCCAGAGCCCAGGGACCCAGTGCCAGATGGCCCAGCCTGGGCAGGGAGCAGACCAGGAGCGAGGCAGCTGTCCAGTCTGCAGGCTGCACTGTTGAGGGCTCCCCAAGAACCTGGGGGTGGTGGCTCTGGGGAGGGTGGAAGGGGAGACCAAGAGTGCAGGGGAGCCTGAGGGAGGGCCGTGCAGGAGGGCTCAGCGACTGGTGTCACACAGGCCCAGGAGTGCTGAGTCCACACCTGCTAGGCCAGCACCTCCCAGGAGTCATGGCGCCGGAGCCGGGCTCTGGCCTGACATGTGCCCTCTGCACCCCTCCACAGCCACTCTGGCACCACACTCTTACCGGATGTCAAAGGCCTGTACTGCAGGGTTGGCACTGGCCACCCGGATGGTGAGGAGCTGCACGGGCAGGTTGGAGTCCGGCGAGAGCTCGTGCTGTCGGGACTCTGTCACAGTCAGGTGCACATCCTGCTGTTGGGCCACGTGCACTCGGTAGGTGGTCACCTTCATCACCCACGTGTCTGTCACAATCACACGAGCACCTGGTGCACCCGTGGCAAACTTGTCAATCCGCCGGAACTCGGTGTTGACGGAGGAGGCGACAGCCTGCCAGCCCGATTGTGGGAGGGCGTAGAGCGCCAGGGTGCGCGCCAGTGGGTGGCAGGCCCACCGGCCACGGGACCAGTAGTAGATCAGGATGCAAGCGGCGGAGGGGAGGGTCACGGCCAGCAGCAGGAAAAGCCGCCAGGCCTCAGGGGCCTGGCTGGGGGAGTGGAGCCGCTTTTCTGAAGCTGCGAAGCCCATGCCCACGTAGTAGCCTGCAAAGGACGGGGCCAGCCTCAGGGGAACGTGGGGGCCAGGCCACCGTCCACACCCCCACAGAGAGCCCATCCCAGGGCCACGGTGCATCCCTGATCTCACGTCCCCAGCCCTGGGCCTGGCCCTCTGCCTGGGTTCCAGGGCCTGGTCAGCTCCCTGGGTGGGTGCGCTTTACCCACAGAGAACTTGCCCAGCCAGCCGGCTCTGTCCCTGCCTGTGGCAATGGCAGAGTATACTAGGGGAAAGGTTTCTAATTTGCTGCTTTCGTTTCACGTAATATGTAAGTACTGAAAAACTGCAAAAGCCTTTCTAGAAAGGGAGAAATAAACACAACAATCAGGTGTTCTCACGAAGACCTGACCCCCAGACTGCTGGGACCTTGGTCTCTCAACCCCGCTCCCTCTGACGAGGCTGAGAAACATGGCCCATCCCAGACTGAGAAGCTGTGTGCAAGAAGGAAGCAAGCGTCAAAGAATGAGGGGCACGTCCAGAGGACACGGAGCCTGCTTCAGGGCCCTGCTGGCTGCATCAGGGACAATTTGAAGGTCCAAATAAGCGCTGGAGCTGGTGAGGAGCTGCAGCAGCAGGTTCCAGTTGGCAAATCACAATAGTCCACATCTGGAGTAGGCCCGGTGGCTGCGTTTCAAGGTAACGTGATATATAACGGTATGTAACTAATGCCTAACAAAGCCTGAAAACTTTCCAAGTTAAAAATTAAAGGAGCTTGATATCCAGCTGTGAGGCTAGTTGGGCTGTCTGCTCCAGGTGGGGCCACCATGAGTCACTGGTGGTCTCTCGTTGGTGAAATGGGGTGCCCAGTCCCTCACAGGCCTCTGGGGAGGGTGCAGCCAGAAGGACTACAGAAACCTATCCAGTACCCTTGAGTGGCCTGGTCAGGCCCCAGCCCCACTCAGCCCCACCCATCTCTCAGGTGGGCCCCCAGCCCAACCTCTCCATGAGGCAGGCCTGGGTGCCTCTACCCCACACCTGCCTCCAGCTCTCCTGGGCCCGGGCGGCTGCATCCTCATACCAAGATGAATGGTCACCCCTCTTGTGTCCCCAGAGTGGCAGACCTGGCCGGCCACTGGCCACCTGTCCTCCCAGAACTGTGTCTGCCCATGTCCTTCTTGGAATCCCCCTCCAGCCACTGCTCCCCCAACCTCCCACCTTTCTATCATCCAACCTACTGAGCGAGGGACCTTCTAGAGGCCGACCTAGCACCTGTCGGGACTCTGTCACAGTCAGGTGCACCTGGGCCCAGCCCAGCACTGCCCTGGACAACTCTGAGCGTCCCACCTGCATACAGAGGCCCTCCCCAGCCTCTGCCCCTGGGGTGCCCCCAAACTGGAACTGCCTCCAAATCTGCCTGTTCTCCCAACACCCACTTTCCAAGGCCTAGAGCGGTGCCACCCTCAACACAGCCTCTCCGACCCCTTCTGTTGGAATCAATCAACACTTTCCTTCTCCTGGCCACTGCCCCCAAGCACGATAAGCAAAGGCTGCTCGGTCTTGTGACCCCCAGGCGTGTGACGGTCCAGGACTTGAGGCCAGGTGGACCGGAGCATCACCTGCCCAAGGTTCTGAACTTGGGCTCCCGTCACCTGCAAGCTGGGGCCAGCGGCGCCCCTAAGCGCGCTCAGCCGACGCCGCGATCCCTCTGGACTGGGGTACCAGCGCCTCACCCCAGCGGCACCCAGGCGCTTTTGGGGCCTCGGGGAGCAGCCGGAGGCGTCCTCCTGGCCTCCCAGCAAGCCCTGCGCAGGAGACTACGCGGCCGGCCCGGGCAGCCTCACCGAGCGGCAGCAGGGAGTGGCACAGCAGCGTGGCCGCCGTGCGGCGCAGGTGGAAGGGCACGAAGGCGGCGTCCTCGCTGCCCAGCCAGCCCGACAGCAGGTTCTGCACCGTGAGCCCCGCCGCGTGGAACTCGTTGGGCGTGAACACGAAGCACACGGCGAAGACCAGATAAGCGAGAGTGAAGGTCACCTCGGGGCTGTCCATCGCGCCGCCGCCGGGAAGCCGTCCGGCGAGGCCACCGCCCCCGGCGCGGGGAAGAGACCACGGCGCCCAGTCCCGGGCCTGTCGGTTGCGGCCGCCGCCGTCCGGCCGCCCGAGAGGCACTCCGGGAGATGGAGTCCCGCCGCCGGCCGCCCGCGGGGCGCTCTGGGAAACGGAGTCCCGCCGCCCAGCCGCCCGCGGGTCGCTCTAGGAGATGGAGTCCCGCCGCCGGCGGCCCGCGGGGCGCTCTGAGAGAGATGGAGTCTGGCCGCCCGCAGGGCACTCTGGGAGATGGAGTCTGGCCGCCGGAGAGGCACTCCGGGAGATGGAGTCCCGCCGCCGGCCGCCTGCGGGGCACTCTGGGAGGCGTAGTCCCGCCGCCCGGCAGCCCGCGGGGCGCTCTGGGAGATGCAGTCCCCGTGAGGGTGCGGCCTCTCTTCAGGGCCGGCCCTGGAGGCGGCACCGCACCTGGTCCCAATGCACAGCTGAGGAAACTTAGGCCTGAGCGAGCGGCTCTCAGGCCCTGACCATGACGCCCCGCCCAGTAGCGTGCGCTGCAGAGCCCGAGGTTCACTGGGTGACCGCGAGCCCGCGGTCTCAGCTTCAGATGCTCTTAACTTGCCCTCCACTCCGGAAACGAAACCGTCAGCGCACGAGGGGACGGGGTCGACGAGGCACGGCTCCTATTGGGCACCCGCGCTGCTGCGGTCCCGCCCCGGCTGCGTGCTGATTGGCTGCGCAGAGGCAACCGTTCGCATTTGAAAGTCGGGCGCGCTGGCGGCCATCAAGGGCTGGAAGCGCGTCGGCTGCGGCAGCGGCGACGGCGGCGGCAGCCAGACTCGGTACCCGGCGTGGAGCAGGTGCGGATCTCTTCTTCCTGGCGGCGGCGGCGCAGGCTCAGAGCCCGGCAACGGGTAGGCGGGCAGGTAGGCGAGCAACCATACGGCGCTGGGAAACGGTAGTTCCGGGGCGGGGGCCGTGAGGCTGTCCCGCCCCGCCCTCGGCCCTCGCTCTCCCGCCCTCCAGCCCTCGGCCCTCGCCGCCGCTTTCCCCGGGAAGCGTCCCTTACGGCTCCTCCCGGGGCCGGCGCCGGAACCCGTCCCGCGGCTTGTCATGGGACCCAGCCCTGGACTGACCGCCGGGCTGGGCCCCCTGGACGGTGGCCGGAGGAGACGAGCTGGGCCGAGCCGACGGCGGAGCGAGCGCCCCGAGGTGCTTTGTTCTCCTCGACCCTCTCTTGCTTTTCGGCCGCGCAGTCTGGCTCTTTGTTGGCTCCCGGCTCGCGGAGCCCCTTGTTGTTTTTTGGTCCCTTCCGGCCTCTGTCCTGGGGCCAACTCCAGGCGGACCACCTGCGGTCGACACCTGATCGACACCTTCCCCGCAGCCGCAGCCCCGCTCCGTCCTACTCCGCGCCGCAGCACTCTGTGCTCCGGGGTGGAATGAAAGCACCAGCCTGGGGCCGGTCCCTTGTCTGCCTAGAGGCTCCCCCGTGGCTCCAAAGTCAGTAAAAGCCCCGCCTGGCCAAGGCTGGGCCTGGTGCTCTCCCGCGCTCCTCTAGGCCGTCGAAAGGCTTCCTCCAAGTCACTTTCTCCTTGAGTTCCAGGCTTGCGGGTCCCCCAGCGATCCAGCCCCCCTTCCCCTGCCCTGTACCCAGTTGTTCAGGCCAAAAAGCTAAGCGTCGTCTGGAAGTCCCATTTGTGCCAGGGGCCAGGCTCGGGCCTGGTCTAGCCTCTCCTCCTCGGGCTGTGGAAGCCTGTGTTTCCTTGCTTCCCTCCCCACCCACACACAGCACCACAGTGGGCTTTTCAAGCCACAGCACCGACCTGCCCGGGCTGCCCCCTCCTTCTTCTCCAGGACCCTCCCCAACTTTGCTCTTCAGATCACAGCCTCCCAGGTGTCCACCATCGCCAGGTGTCCGTGGGGTCCCTGTCCAGGTCGACACTCAGTTCTCTCTGGCAGCTTTTCTGCCTACGTCTTTTCTTAGACTGGGCACGCTGTAGGCAGAAAGGGTGGCAGGTGTGTGGGTGATCGGCGTGAGGACTTGGGGTAGGTGCTGAGCAGCCCTGGACGCTGGGCCTGACTGGAGGCCTGATGTGAATGCTCCTTGCACTGCTGCTCAGCTCTGGACTTCTCTTGTCCACGCACGTCTCTCAGCTCCTCCTCTGGGCCTTCACTCTCAGCCTGGTCTGATCCTGCTCCCTAGCCCGGTGGGAGGGAGCAGACCAGAGCCGCTGTCCTGCTTTTCTGCCCTCTGCTGCTCGGTCATGCCTCACACCGCATGCAGAGGCTTGTGGGGAGACCATGACTTCCTCTGGATCTTCTGTTTCCTGACCTCTGCCTGACGAAATAATACGGCAGGAGAGGTTCTGTGAGCTTCGTTTTTCTTTCTCACCGTCTTTAGCTCTTGGTCCCAGGCTGGAGAGTGAGTCTCAGTCTGAGGCTTTCTTAGCCTCACTTGGCACAGGACACCTTGCGAAGGTATCAGCTCCAGAGCGATGAGCATGCCTGTGCGGGAAGGGGTCATGCCCTCACAGCACTGCAGGGCAGCTGGCATGTGTGTCCGGAGAACGTGGTAGTGTTGTTCTCACACTGACACAAACATGTTCTGCTTTTCCAGAATGAGTCTGCAAGTCTTAAACAACAAAAATGTTAGCAGTGAGAAAAGTACAGAAAACTGCGACTTCCTGTTTTCACCCCTGGAAGTTGCCGGAAGATCGTCTGTTCTTTGTGAGTCACAGAAAGAAAATGTGCCACCCAAGAACCTGGCCAAAGCTATGAAGGTAAGTGTGACCTCTACCATGTGTGGCTGGCCAGGTCGCCCTAGGGCCTGCTTTTCTGGTGACCTCTGAGCTGCAGGACACTGCTGGTGTGGCTGTAACAGCTTGAACTAATGAACGGGTGCCCTCCCCCTTACTCCTCCACAGGTGACTTTTCAGACGCCTCTGCGGGATCCACAGACGCACAGGATTCTGAGTCCTAGCATGGCCAGCAAACTCGAGGCTCCTTTGGCTCAGGGTGACACCCTGCAACTGGAAAGCTCTCACCCGGGATGGACACAGAGGGAGAAGTAAGTGTCGGCCCTTCTGGGCATGGTGCAGTCCACCGCTCTGTCCGTGGCTCCTGCAGGCATGCTCTGTTGTCCGGTCTTGGCTGTATTTCTTCTGAAATCTGCAGAGTGTGTGCAGCAGGTGGCCAGTTCACTAACAGAAAAGTCGATCATCAAATACTTGGAATAAGTTTTAACTTCACTTTTCTTTTTCTTTTTTTTTTTTTTTGAGACGGAGTTTTGCTCTTGTCACTCAGACTGGAGTGCAGTGGCGTGATCTCTGTTCACTGCAACCTCCACCTCCCCAGTTCAGGTGATTCTCCTTCCCCAGCCTCCCCAGTAGCTGGGATTACAGGCGCCCACCACGCCCAGCTAATTTGTGAGTTTTTTTGTGTGTTTTGTTTTGTTGTTGTTTTGTGGGGTTTTTTTGGTTTTTTTTTTGGAGACGTCTCACTTTGTTGCCGAGGCTGGAGTGCAGCGGCACGATCTCGGCTCACTGCAACCTCTACCTCCCGGTTCAAGAGATTCTTCTGTCTCAGCCTGAGTAATTGGGACTATAGGCGCACACAACCATGCCTGGCTAAGTTTTGTATTTTTAGTAGAGATGGGGTTTCACCATGTTGGCCAGGCTGGTCTTGAATCTTGACCTCAGGTGACCCGCCTGCCTCAGCCTCACTGGGATTACAGGTGTGAGCCGCCCCGCCCAGCCTGTACTTTACACTTTTACTGTGCCCCTGCCAACCAATGGGCCTCGATCTTTGCCTCTGTAATTTGATGAAACATCTTGACTGCATCTCCCGGAAGGGCGTTCCATAGTTTCATTTCTCTTGAATTCCACGCACCTTAGCCCTTGGAAAGAGCAGATGGATTTGTGGGCAAAGAAACCACTTTGTGTGATCTGCCAGTCAGTCTGTATGGTCAGAGGGATCTGCCAGGTACTGGGTGTCAGGTGAGGCCTGGCAGTCTGCTGGCCGACCTGGTGCTTACCTGCAAGCGGATGGCGGCATCTTCTGTGTTTGCCTGGAAAGGGAGGAGCCTGGAGGCAGCTCTTGACCCTGCAGCTGAAATCATCTGTCTGGGCACCCAGAAATACCTCATCTGCATTCATGCTGGGAAGGGACCCCAGAGGCATGATTTTCTGCTGGTTTTTTTTGCTGACGTAAGCATTTAAAACTGTTGCTGCTGTTTTATGACGAGGTCTTGCTCTGTCCCCCAGGCTGGAGTGCTGTGGCGCCATCTCAGCTCACTCTAGTCTCAGCCTCCTGGGTTTAAGCAGTCCTCTCCGCCTTGGCCTCCTAAGTATCTGGCACTACAGTTCTGAGCCACCATACCCAGCCAAGTTTTAATTTTAATTTCCCATTTTTTAAGACGAAGTTTCACTCTTTTGCCCAGGCTAGAATGCAGTGGTGTGATCTTAGCTCGCTGCAACCTCCACCTCCCGGATTCAAGCCATTCCCCTGCCTCAGCCTCCCAAGTAGCTGGGATTACAAGTATGTGCCACCACGCCTGGCTAATTTTTTGTATTTTTAATAGAGACGGGGTTTCTCTGTGTTGGTCAGGCTGATCTTGAACTCCAGACCTCAGATGATCCGCTGGCCACGGCCTACCAAAGTGCTGGGATTACAGGCATGAGCCACCACGTCCAGCTGGCCCAAAACTTTAAAACAGATTTTAGGGCTGGTCTGAGTGCAGTGGTGTTTACAACGAATTGATCACAACCAGTTACAGATTTCTTTGTTCCTTCTCCACTCCCACTGCTTCACTTGACTAGCCTCTAGCCTTTAATATATATACATATATATATATACACACACACACACACACACACACACACACACACACACACAGATTTTAGATGTGCAGAGAAAAGCAGAAAAGCATAAGGAACAGAATACCACTAATGCTTGTCACCACCTAAGTGAGGTAAAATGTCACTAATAATTGCAAGCAGCCTTTCCTACATCCTTTTCTGGGCCCTGGGTCTGTCTCCCCTCCAGCCTGAATCTGCGGTTCTTTCCATGTCTGATTGCTGCTTTTCAACTTTGTTTTTTGCCCTTTTGAAACTTGGTCAAACACGGTGAGAATGAATCCTACACTGATTTATAATGAGCCCAAGGAGGAAGGCAGACCTTCCAGAAAAGTCGCCTCCCAGCTGCCATGAATCTGATCCTTCCCAGGGCCAAGGATGCCCTTGCCTCTGCCCTATGGCTTCCGGGCCACCCAGCAGCCTGTGCAGGGCAGAGGGTGTGGAGAAGCCAGGAGAGGCTTGGGAGGGCAGCCCTGAGGGGCTCCAACTGGACTGACTCTGGGTTTGTGGCTGGGGCTTGAGTGTCCCACCATATGGCTGTCATCTCCTTTCTGAAACTCTGCTGAGGCCCAGGTGGTGGTGGTTGTGGTGCTCCCACACCAGTGGGATGAGACCGGGAATAGCTGCTGGGCGCAGCTGCCCACATATCATTCCAAGAAAACTGAGTGGCCTCCTGGAGGGTCAGGTGGCCCGGAGAGCAGTTGTGAGCAGTCTGGTAGGTCCCTCACCCTCAGTTTCTCAGTTTTGACATCTTTAAACTTAAGAGTTGGAAGAAAAGGGCAGGTAACATGCACTGGTGCAAGACCCTCCATCCTCTGGGGGACCTGAAGGCTAGGGAGCAGGTGGCACAGCATTTGTGCCCTCTGTGTTGTAGTCCAGCCCAGCTGTCACGGCAGCTGCTGCACATGGTGAACAGTGAGTGCCGCAGGGATGGTGGTTCCTGGGGAGGAGCTCTCTGAGCCTGTGCGGCTCCTCTGTAGCAGGCGGGTGCTGGGCCAGTCTGCCCACATCCCAGGGAGGCATTGCAGAGGCCATTCAGGCCTTTATGTGCCTGAAGGTGGCATCCAGCACCTCAGCCTTGCCCTTCGGAGGTTTAACTGTCCCTGGCCACAGCACTGCCAGTCCCCAACTTGAAGGGGAAAGCAGATTAGTGCAGAAAGACCTTTGTTGACCACACCCCTCCTGGCCGTCCGGGTTGGGCATGTCCTTGGGTGAGGTGTAAGCCAGAGGACAGGGCTGATTGAGCGTGCTCATTTCTGCCTGTAGCTGTTTTCATGAGGACTAAAGTGTTACTGGAATGCTCTCAGGTCCCTTCGTGTTAGAATTCAGGATCTTTAAGATGTTGCACACTCTTCAGTGATGAGGAGCAACGCAGGCAGAATAATGACTTTGTGACTTCCCAGGCCGACAGCAGGCTGGAGGCCACACACAGAGGGTGGGCACAGCTGAGAGCGTGGCAGGCGACCTTGTCTGTTGAGGAGTGGGGTGGGGTCACTGGACGCTGGGGGTCAGAGGCTCCAGTGGTCTTTTTACAGGAAGAGGTGGATGCCGGGCACAGTGGCTCCTGCTTGTCATCCCAGCACTTTGGGAGACCAAGGCAGGTGAATCACCTAAGGTCAGGAGTTTGAGACCAGCCTGGCCAACATGGTGAAACTCCATCACTACTGAAAATACAAAAAAATTAGCTGGTAGTAGGGGCAGGGGCCTGTAATCCCAGCTGCTTGGGAGGCTGAGGCAGGAGAATCGCTTGAACCCTGGAGGCGGAGGTTGTAGTGAGCCAAGATCGCACCACTGCACTCCAGCCTGGGCAACAAGAGTGAAACTCCGTCTCAAAAAAAAAAATGTTTAAATGAAGGAAGTGGTGGGAAATGGGGGAGCAGTCCACCAGGTGGGAGAGATGCCTCCAGGCTTCTCTCTCACATCAGCTTGAGGCATTTGGGTGCGGTGCCCCACATCTGACCCCCAGGCAGCAGCTGTGTGGCCCCAGTGCTGCACCTATTCTGCGGTGCCCGGTGCAGACCCTGCATATGGTAGCAAGCGCTGTTTGGGTGTTAGAGGCTGCTGGAGGGGTCTGGGTGCAGCACCTGGCAGGGTGTATAATGAGCGCTGTCGAACAGACAGGTAGCCCAAAGGCACCCCTGCAATTTGGAACCTCATGTCTAGCCACCCAGCCCTCTGGGGGGGTAGTCGGTGGGGAAGTCACGTGGCTGTGTCCAGCCATTCCATAGGGAGTGGTCCCCTGGGAGGACAGGAGGGAACCACATTGAGGAACTGGGGTGGGAAGTGGAGAACTGGAAGCTGTCCCAAGGGTGACTCAGTCCTGCTTCTGGTGTGAGAGACTTAAACCTGTGTTCGAAATGGATGCCAAGGCCGCCTAACCTCACGGGTACTCACTGCTTCATGTTGACTCTCTGTTTTTAAAAGCCAACAGCTCATCAAGGCAGTGGATGCCCAAACTACTCATGGAATTATCCAGAAACCAGTGGAGGCTGACATCGACCCCCTGGGGGATACAGGCCTAGCCTTTGGGGGTGGCAGCTCCGGCAAACCTGGCCCAGGCCCGCTAGCTGACCTGGACTGCTCAAGCTCTCCCCAGAACCCAGGAAGTTCTGAAAACAAAATGGTGTCTCCAGGAAATTCTGAAAACCAAATGGTGTCTCCAGGAAAACTGTCTGGCAGCCCTGAGCAAGCCTTGGAGGAAAACGTTAGTTCTTATTCCTTAGACAAGAGAATAACACCCACCTCTGAGCCCCTAGAAGACCCTCCCAGGACAGAGTCCCAGCACAGAGCTGAGGAGGAATGCAAGCCTGGCGGGGTCTCTGCCCCCACAGCAGTGGCCACTCTGCCTCCTGGTGTGACCCCTGAGGAAGCCAATGGAGGAGTGCCCCTGGGGGGTCTGCCTGGTGAGGCCCCAGCCTGCCTTGTGAGTGTGGGCGCCCCCATGCCAGCAGAGGGCACGCAGACCCTTACCTGTGCACACACCTCTGCTCCTGAGAGCACAGCCCCGACCCTTAGTCCTCTGGAGGAAGTGGCTTCGGGTCAGTTGGCCAGCTCCTTGAGGACCGGACCCATAAAACTTGAATTTGATTTCTCCAATGGCACCACCAGCAAAAGGGCACCCCCACCAAAGAGACGAGGAGAGAGATCCGGCCTGAAGCTTCCCTTGAGAGTGGTGGCGAGGCAGCAGCAGGCCCCGCGGGTGTTGGAAGAGGACGGTGGGAGCGGAGTGGGAGAGGAGCTCCCCGCGCTGGCTTCTCGGGGCTCTTTCCACCTCGACTGGGACAAGCTGAAGTACCCAAACTTCACCCCATTCGGAGGTGGCACCAATTATGCTTGCAGAGAGGCCCAGCCCCCGGAAAGCCCCAAGACCAGGCTGGGCCGGCTGGCAGCTGAACCACAGAGTCCCACAGAGGAGCCAGGCCCCCATCTAAGCCAGTGAGTGTGGGATGGGGTGGGGAGCATGGCAGGGGCAGCTGCCCCGCCCTGCGTGTGGTCCCCAACCTCAGGCCAGAGGCATCATCAGAGACTCCTTTGAGGCCGGGTGGGCTCCCCCTGAGGAGGGGCCTCTGGGCCAAAGCAGGGCTCAGGTGCATTGAAGCTGAGGGGCACAGTTGGCAGGGCCCCCGCTGAGGGTGCTCGGCCTTGCCTTGGCTTCCATGAGTCTTTAGTGCTCCTGGCCTAATGAGGGATCCGATAGGGGTGGGCTCAGGCCAGAAGCCAAATGGACCTGTCCCGCAGTCACGGCACCTCCTCCAATGAACTTGACTTGGGTGCGTCATTCCAACAGCCGGGCAGAGCCTGTTCCCACCTGGGGTGACGTCCCCTGCTCACCGGGGTCTTGGCCTCCGGTCTGCTGCCTCCTGGCCGAAGAGTTGCTCAGTGCGGGGTCGTCCTGCCCTGGCCTCCCCACCTGAAGCC
Source organism: Cheracebus regulus (assembly GCA_963574635.1). Classification (NCBI taxonomy): domain Eukaryota; kingdom Metazoa; phylum Chordata; class Mammalia; order Primates; family Pitheciidae; genus Cheracebus; species Cheracebus regulus. Next base: position 19,470 of record CAUYQU010022268.1, read on the forward strand.
TCTATGTCAGTTTCACAGTAAAAGGGATGTGCTTATCCTGTGGTTCCCTCTGGCTGCGTTGCGCTGACTTTAGAACTCCCTGCCTGCTTCTCCCAGAGCTGGCAGGTGTGTGTTTTCCTGCTGGGAAAGGGTGGTGAGGCAGCTTCGTGGCCAGGTCACCCGGGGCAGCCTCGTGCCTGGTGCGCTCTCGCTGAGTGTTCCCGTGACCAGCACAACAGTGCAAGGGAAGACGGGTGTAGGGATACCGGAGTCTACGTGGTGGAGGGGATAGGCCTCTGCCAACTGTCTCCCCAGGCAGCTGCTTTCAGCCTTAGCAGAGGACACACCTGTGGTGCAGTTGGCAGCTGAGACCCCACGAGCAGAGAGCAAGGTAAGGGTGCCCGTGTGGGTGCCTGTGCACCTGGCCTGTTTCTGGGGAGGAGCAGCAAGCAGTGGAAGGCCCCAGTGATCCTGGAGGGTGGGTGGGACATCCCGCTGCCCTCGCCCACAGGCTGCTTCCACAAGCTTGCAGGAGGGGCGGAGCCGCACCCCCAGTACCTTGACTGCACTGCACAGGGTGACGCTCGCCTTTCCTTCAGGAGAGAGCCTCGAACGCTGCTGGCACCTCGCTTCCCACAGGCTGTCCAGACAGTGAGCCAGTGCCCACCCATCAGCTGGGGCAGTCTGCCTTGGAGCTGAGAGAGGAGAGCTTCAGAGACCCCGCTGAGGGTATGTTGCCTGGGACAGATGTCACGCACACTCTGCCTGGAGGGGGCCTGTGAGTTCTTGGGCAGCTTGAGTCGCCTCTCATCAGCAGGTGGTCATGCCGCAGGCAGTTCCGTCCCCTGACTTTGAATGACTCAGGCACAAACTTTTGGTTTCTCAAAAGTTAGGCACCATTAGAACAAGGCTGATGCCTTTAAGATAAGAGACTTCTAGGAATTGAAATTGTAGACTCAGGAAAACGAGTAGAAGATGTGACCAAGGCAGTGCACGGGTGAGATACAAATGCAGAATCAACAACTGGGCCCTTCTGATCATCAGAAATACTGCCGGAAACAAAAGCCTTTTTAAAATTTTTTATTTTTATTTTTTTTGAGACAGAATCTTGCTCTGTCACCCAGGCTGGAGTGCAGTGGTGAAATCTCAGTTCACTGCAGCCTCTACTTCCCAGTTCAAGAGATTCTCCTGCTCAGCCTCCCAAGTAGCTGGGATTACAGGCACGTACCACCACATCCAGCTAATTTTTGTATATTTACTAGAGACAGGGTTTCACCATGTCGGCCAGGCTGGTCTCAGACTCCTGGCCTCAAGTGATCCACCCACCTTGGCCTCCCAAAGTGCTGGGATTGCAGGCATAAGCCACCGTGCCCGCCTCAACCTCCCAAAGAGATGGTGAAAGCCCATCCCTAATAAAAATACAAACATTAGCTGGGGATTGTGGCATGTGCCTGTAATCCCAGCTACTTGGGAGACTGAGGCAAGCTTGAACCAGGGAGTCAGAGGTTGCAGTGATCCAAGTTTGTGTCACTGCACTCCAGCCTGGCCACAGAGCGAGACTCCATCCCAAAAATCAATCAGTAAATAAAATCTCAACTGGAGAGCCTAAAACCCAGGCACACAGGCCGGGCATGGTGGCTCACCCCTGTAATCCCAGCACTTTGGGAGGCTGAGGTGGGTGGATCACAAGGTCAAGAGATCAAGACCATCCTGGCTAACATGGTGAAACCCTGTCTCTACTAAAAACACAAAAATTAGCTGGGCATGGTGGTGCGCACCTGGAGTCCCAGCTACTCAGGAGGCTGGGGCAGGAGAGTCGCTTGAACCCAGGAGGTAGAGGTTGCAGTGAGCCAAGATCATGCCACTGCACTCCAGCCTGGCAACAGAGCAAGACTCCGTCTCAAAAAGAAAAGCCCGGGCACACAGAAAACTGAAGTAGCATGTAGGGATAGTTGTGGGCCCCGCCATGTGGGGATATTGGCTCGGCTGGGTTGGGCCTGTCGCCCTCAGGTGGGATCCCTGGAATCGCACAGCGTGGCCTTCTCCGGGCAGTGTGTTCTCATGGCCCGGCTGTGCTGGAGCAGGTGTTGGTGCTCCGGTCCTTGCTGTGGCTGCAGACTTCCCGTCGTCCTTATCCATTCATTCATGGATTTGGTGGTTTCTGCCTCTTAGCTGTCAGGAGTAGTGCTGCCATGAACGTTCAGGTTTAAGTTGTGTGTGGACGCGTACTTCCTTTCTCCTGGATAGGTAGCTAGAAGTGGAATCGATGGTCACAGGTGCTTGCTTCTCAGCTGCTGAGTGGCTTACCAGAGGGGCCGCAGCATTTCGCGTTCCGCCAGCCATATAGGAGGATCCGGTCTCCGCAGCCTCAGCCACGCTGCGTGTTGTGTCCTGTGGATCCTAGACCTCCTTGTGGGTAGGAAGCAGGCCTAGCGGTGGTTGTAATCTGTGGTTTCCGGGTGGCTTACGACATCCAAGCATCTTTTTGCATGCTGTTGGATATCTTCTTTGAGAAAATGTCTGCTGAGATTCCTTGCCCATTGGGCCACTTATCTTTTCATTACTGAGTTTTAAGAGATAAATTCCTTTCACTTAAGAAATGAAGAAAAGGGGGGGAAAAAAAGTCCCTCATCAGATAATGTTTCAAAGTACTGGCTTTTGGCCAGGCACAGGGGCCAACACTTGTGATCTCAGCATTTTGGGAGGCCAAGACAGGAGGATCATTTGAGACTAACCTCGGCAACATGGCAAGACCAGATCTCTACCCAAAAAAGATGTAACAAGCTGGGCGTGGTGGCACGCGCCCATAGTGCCAGCTACACGGGAGGCTGAGGTGGGAGGTTCGATTGAACCAGGAGGTCCAGGCTGCGCTGAGCCGATGGCACCACTGCCCTCCAGTCTGGGTGACAGACCCTGTCTGCAGGAAAGCGGGGGGAAAAAGGGCAGAAATGAAAACTGACAACAAAGCTATCTATAGCAGAGAAGACCTAGAAGTCTTTTCTAGACTAAATAGTTGGCAACAGTTTTTTAGCTTAATTGAAAAAATGAGCAAGTAAATACTACTAGGCATGAAGAGAGGGACAGAACTGGGGATACCCCAGCCTGGATCTCAGCCAGATGGAGACCTTGCCTTTTTTTTTTTTTTAAATGAGACAAGGGTTTGGCTCTTTGTTGCCAGGCTGGAGTGCAGTTTAAGCAATCCTGCCTCAGCCTCCCGAGTAGCGGGGATTACAGGTGCGTGCCACTCACTCAGCTGGTTTATGCCTGGCTAATTTAATGTTTTTAGTAGAGACGGGTTTCACCATGTTGGCCAGGCTGGTCTCAAACTCCTGACCTCAGGTGATCCACCCTCCTTGGCCTCCCAAAGTTCTGGGATTACAGTCATGAGCCACTGTGCCCGGCCAAAGTTTAAGAGTTTTAGAGGCTGATACTGGAGGATTGCTTGAAGCCAGGTCAAGACCAGCCCTGGCAATGTAGCAAGACTCCTCCGTTACCAAAAGCATTAACATATATGAGATAGTTTTAACTCTCACAGTTAGGTTTTCTTTCTTTTTTTTTTTTTTTTTTTGAGACGGGGTCTCGCTATGTTGCCCAGGCTGGAGTGCAGTGGCTATTCACAGGCGCGATCCCACTACTGATCAGCACGGGAGTTTTGACCTGCTCCGTTTCCAACCTGGGCCGGTTCACCCCTCCTTAGGCAACCTGGTGGTCCCCC
>CAUYQU010022269.1:0-10804 GCA_963574635.1 Cheracebus regulus
TAGTGTTTTGCCATTAAGCATTTTTCTACTTTTCATGCCACCTGATATTCTGAAATCTATCCATGTTTCTCAGTGTAAACCTATTCCATTACTGTCCATGGAATATACCACATTTTTACACATCCCCCTCAAGATCTTCAAACTTTTCTTTCCACAAATCATCCTGCTATGAATATAACCTTTGGCAACCTGAACCCATGTTGTCGGCTTGGTGCCTAGCTTTGAAATCAGCCTTAGTCTCTGCTAAGATTCTATGATCATATTCAGAGGAGCATTATCTTGTGCTGAGTGTATGATGGACTACGGTGAGAGTGATGGCAAGGAAAACCAAGCTAGCCCCCTAAGCAGAAAACTACTCGAAGTATTCTAAGGTGGTAAACCGTATATCATACACCAGTTAAGCTAGTTCTTTAAGCACGGGCTGTGACCCTGCCCCGTGGCTCCCTCGTGGAGAATGTTTTCTAGTTTGGCTTTGATAAGTGGTAAGCAGGCACCAGCTGCCTGCCTAGTTTATTTCAGTTCTAGAGAAAATGCAGAACACCTGTTAATACCTGTTAAGCAAGCATAAATACGTGGGTCAGCAGCCGCTCGAGGCTCTCCACTCAGAAGACGGTCAACTCTGAGAGCCTCACTTTTGCTCTGTTTCTTCGTCACCTGGGTTGGGGTCTCTACAACACGCTCAGTAATCTTGACAAGATAAAATAATTGAAAAAGCTATTTAAATACCTTTAAAACATCTCATTTCTCCTACATACCTTCACTCAAATCCTGCTTTTAAGAAATGGCCGTTTGTACTAGGACACTCTCCTTCTCTGGAGTCATTCTCTCCTTCCTCTGTTGCCTCTGTTCCTAAAAGTCTCTACTTATATCTGCTAACGCTATCATAACCAAAAGTCGGGTAGATGGAGAAACAGAAGAGGGATAGGCTGAATTTCTCCCTAGTAGCTTTTCCTCCAAAGCCCAAGAATCTAAGTTAGTATTCTCAGGAATAAATGACATTCCCTACCAGGGAAATATAGTACTTCTACCATGCTTTCTTGCCATTCTTAAACAGCTTGAAAAATGTGAGAATGATGTGAGCATTTGTAATATGCGTTAACTCTTGCTGATTTTAAGAACTGGACGCACGCCCACTTGACATATCCCATAAGATAATGCAGCCTCTTCACCAGGAGCCTGAAGCTCTCCATCACCTCTCTAATACCTGCACCCTGCCTCCCATTGCACTGCCAGGCCTCCTTTCATCTGAAAATAGAGCACAATAATTGCTACTTTCCAACATTCACTATGTCTGTATTTACCAAGTTTAGTTCAGTCTGCTAGCCCTTGCTTCTGAAAAGCACCTGTCTGCTTCTGTTGGGTTCTCTGATGGATTCCAAGCACCAAGAACAAGTGCCTGCCTAATGTGTGGCACAAATACTTGCACCTAGCATACAGGAATGAATAAATGTGAATGAGCACGTGAACAATCTGCACAAGTCCTCCCTGGCCTTTCTATGGGTCTTTCCCTGGGGCATTTGGACAAAATCCACAGAAAGTTCTTCGCTGGGAACAGCAGCCTCTTACCTCCCTCAATCCTCCAGTTTAAACAATTTCCTCAGCTCCTGCAACTTGATGGGTCTTTCTCCCATAAGCCATTACTCACTGTAAAGAAGTTCTGAGCGTAGTTTGCAAGCCAACTGCCTTCCATGGAGCTATGTCTGATCCATGAGAAATATACCCCCTGATGTGCCTTTGGTGGAGGCGCAGCATGCTTTCAGTGCACCATCTTCAGGCTCTGCTGCTGGGCAGATAACTCTAACCAGATTTTCAACTGTTTCAAGGCAGGGCAGGTGACACACCGGCTCCCTGTCTCCAGGCTGTAAGTGCCAAGTCCCTTTGGGCCTTTCTCAGGAGGCCTTGGTGAAAGAAAGCATATTCTTTAACCAAGAATGATACCGAGCTCTAACTAGTATCTCCAAAAGTATATCACCTGGCTGCCTGAGCTTCCCCTCTTTTTCATATCTTCACGTCACCAAAAATCTCCAGACATCTCCTTTTACACATCTTACACATTTGCGACACGTTTAGACTAAAAAGGTCTGAAATTCAACTGGGCACGTTCTAGTTTTCTCTGGCAACATTACATACAGCTGGCATAGTCCTCATGTTGAAATAAGGTCTCATTGCCACCTATTTTTTTTTACCTTGGTTTGTTGGCCTCAGGAAGAAAGTCCTATTTGAATATTGTAATGCTAAATCCATCTACAAGACAACATAAACATAGTGCTTAACCCATATTTATATTCTTTGTCCCCTACTCACTGTATATCCAGACAACCAGATTTTTTTTCATATAGTAGAAAAGATCAAGGTCTAATTTTGCCAAAGTTCAAACCTTTAGGAAAAGCCACATGAGAACTTTTTAGATGGTGAAGGCAGGCATTACTAATACTGGACTTCAGAATGTCTCAATTGTTTTTTTGCCCAGATATTCCGAGTAGACTCGAGCCCTTTTTTCTGGCCTGGTCTGTAGGTATCCCTTGAACTTTCTGCTTTTTGTGCAGCCATCACTACCCTTCCACAGAAAGGAATGAAATTGTGGCTTGTTAAATGAATCAGCCTCAGGTGATTCCATTCCTGGCCACTTCAATGCCTCATTTAAACCTCTGAAGAAACAAAGATGAAAAAATCAACACCTGTGAAAACTAGCAAGAGCTTGTCAATCTAGAACAGTGGCTTTAATGCCCCCTAGTACTAGACTTATAAGCACCGTACTGCACTGAGGGACCCCTTTGTGCTTTGTTTCTAAAGGAAAAAAACACCAGAAAGAACTTAGATTCACCTCCACTATATGATATTTAGCTGAGAAGCACGTGAACTGTACCAAACAGAAAACTAGCCAACTAGTCCTTTAAGACATTTTTTAGGACAGCCAGATGGTAGTTTCACTCACCCCCACCTCAACCCTATCTACAGCCAAAGACGGCAACTCCTCAGAACACCTGAGCAAGACTTAGGCTGTGGGCTACCAGCATAGTAGTCTCCATAAATAAAGCACTATGGGTCTGGGAGGAGATAGAAATAGAAGCAGTAAAAACCAGGGCTAGAGTTTTCCATGTAGTCCATCTGTTCCATGTACTAGTGAGCCGGCAGTGGACGTAGGAGTGGATCCCATTTCTGTCTGAGAGAGCAGAAGTCGACAGGAAATGTGTGAGGCGCTGGGCTCACCAACCTACCCGCCATCTGCAACTCCGGCAGAAATTCAGCCACTACAGAAGCGGTCAGAGCAGAGGGGCGGGGCCTCCTCCCACCTGCTTCCCACCTGGGGATAGGGCTTCCAAAAAGTCAGGAAGATTGAGAGGGAACACCTTCTGGAAGACTCGGGGGAAAAAAGATAGCTCTAGACATTTTTACTCAAACCAAGGAAAAAAAAGTAAGTTGCTTCTATGTCAATAGATGAGATAAAGTAGAAAAATGTCAGTGAGAAAATCTAAAAGCAGTAAGATGAGAAGTAGGGTTTGTGAAGTAAGAAAGGCTGTAACGAAAATTCAAAAACAGAATTAAGCCCTCATTTAAGGCAGAAATAGCAGAATTGGCACTGGCAGACTGAGTAATGTGGAGGACAAACTTGTGAATTTATTATAGAATAAAGAGGGAAAAGACAAAGATGTAAATGGTGATAAAGTGGCAGATAACAAATTCAAAACAAAGATCCATTAAAAGATCTTAATGTTCTGCCTGCAAATATTGGTGGGCCAATTAATCCAACTAATAGATCAAATTTAAATGGGAAGGGAATATGTTGAAAAATATTTGTGAGAGGCCTGAAACTTAGATTACCACCTGAAACAGCAAGGAATGCCTCCAAGCCAGCAAAAATAAATGGATAGATGACAGACAACCTAACTAGAAAATGGACAAAGGCTCTGCAGACTGAATTCACAAAAAGGGAAACCCAAATGGCTAAATACATGAAAAGATAATGGATTCCACTGGCAATCACAGAAATAAAATTCAAAGCAAGACATTCCTCTTCACCCATCCAAACGGTAAAAATAGAAAAATGAGATTACATATATAAGTGCTGGTGAGAATGAGAAAGATAGGGTTATAGATGTATTCGTGGAGTACAATCTGGCAGTAAATAAGTGATTCCTCCTTTCCTCATGCAAATCAAAAGAGAAGGTGAAGGAGTAAGAAGCTGGGAGAGAAGGGCCCAGGAAGGTACAAAGGAAGGCATGAGGAAAAAGAAATTATGGTTGATTTGGGGGAAAAAAAAGTAAGATAATGAACAGAAGTAATAGAAATAAGCCAAAACTAACTTTACTGCCTTTTTCTGCAATTTTCATTTTTAATTGTATTTTATAATTATGTATTATGCATGACTTTGGTAATGTATCATCCATAAATCATTTATTTTTAAGCATCTATTATCCCACCACCCGAGGTTTACAACTATTAACATTTGGTGTCTTCTGAACATTTTCTATACATAAGCACTTTCCCAAATCATTTAATAGCCTTCAAAAAATGACTTCATTTGTAAAGCTTGGGCAGCATTACTTTAACTGAATAATTTGTCCCCATTACAGGAAAGGTGTGCTATTTTCAAATTTTAAAATTACAGTTAAATACTTGATACAAATTTTGTTAGCATTTCTGATTATTTTACCAGGCATTCATAGATGTGGAATGACTGTATTTAAACACTGTTATTTCCCATCACATTGCCTTCAAGAACAATACCAGTTTGATACATACTCCTACAGTGTGAAATCTGTTTAACATTGCCAATCATATTTTTATAGTGTATGCCAATTTAATAAGTGAAATATAACATTGTGTGAATTTTTAGTAATAAGTTTCTAAATTTCACATCTGTAAGTCATCTGTTGCCTCTGACCTTAGAGAAGTCCACGAAATCTGGGCTTAAGCAGCAGCATTGGAAGCTCTGACCATACCATTCAGAGTCACCATCTGCAGCCTTTCCTTACCTGCCCCAGCACTCCCAATGCCCTTGGCCTGGGGCTGCTTTTTACTTTGTCATAGTAATTACCACCTTCTACGCTTCCTAACTTACAAACTTGTTTCTCCTTGGTGTTTTCCGTGTATCCACCTCTTCCTGCCATTTTGTAATCCCCCCAAGAGCAAAGATTGATGTTTTGCTCATTGACACTGTGACATGGTAAAAGCCCCATAAAACTGCATACCTCAACTATACCTTGGCTTTCTGTTTATACTGCTCTCTGTGCTAAAGTGACAGGCAAGCAGTCCAAACCCACACCATCTTGGCCCCTGCGACTTGTAATTTCCACCCTACCCAGACAATGTATAAACAGATGCTTATCTTGACTTTTGATATTCTGATTGTTACTTAAGGGGTTAACAAAAGTCCCCTGACCCTTGAAATGTCTGCAGCCCCACACCGTCACCCTCTCTGCCCAGAAGGTGGTTTACAGAATTCACTAGCCCTTGGAATGTCTGAAGCTCCTCACCCCTACCTCCGCCCCTCACCCTGACTCCCAAGGTGATTTTTTATGGGTACAAAAGGTCTTGATACCCTCCATTCGGGGCCATGGGTTGGAGAGACGCAAGTCCTCTGTGGTTGCCGGCAATAAAGAGCCTGCAATTTGGCATACTTTTGTCTTGGTGTTAACTTTCTATGCTCGGTTCGGTACAACACGTCTCAAGATTCTACCATAGAGGGAGGATTTTTATTCACTTAGCAATACCTATTTGGTTATTAGATCAAACAGGTATGGTTAGACTCGCATATTTATTTTGCTTTAATGAATATTACATCTTAAGTATCTACCAAGTAAATGGGTTAAAAAAAACTGTGGCACTTCCATATAATGGATTATCCAGCAAAAGAAATAAGCTATCAAGCCATGAAAAGACACGGATGAATCTTAGGTAGTGCTAAGTGAAGAAGGGCAATCTGAAAAGGCCACACGCTATAAAATTCCAACTATATGGCATTCCAGGAAAGGCAAAACTGATAGTTAAAGATAAGTGGTTGCCAGAGGCTTGATGGGGAGGAATGGAGGGATGAATAGGTGAAACAAAGGATTTTTGGGGCACTGAAACTGCTCTGTAGGATGCTTAAGGGTGGTTACATGACATTATGCATTTGTCAAAACCTGTAACTATCCACCCCAAAGAGTAAACAGAAAATGTGAACTATAGACTTTAGTTAATAATCATCAAAATTGGTTCATCAGTAATACTGTACCAACGCAAAATGTTAATTACAAGGAAAACTCTGGGAGGCAGAGAGGGCATATGGGAATTCTCTGTACTTTGCAATTTTTTTGTAAACCTAAAATTGCTCTAAAGTATTAGTGTAAAAATAAAGTATCTATGTTGCTCTTAGTTCTTATGTTTTGCTGCCTTAACGTTTAAAATCTTAATCTACATGGAAATTGTATACAGCACGAAATGAGACACAATTTAAAAATTGTTAACCAAATTTCTGCAGTAACATCACTTACATTTATGTAAGTCTACCTTTATTTTACCTTATTTAGGTGTAACAATGCCTTTAATTCTTGAGTTCTTGCATATAATTTTAAGAATGTTGGCTTTTAATACACTTAAGTAATTGACATGGCTGTTTCCTCGAATTGCTCTTCACTGCTTTTTCTTGGCTGCTTTGATTCATCTATCTTCCAACCGAACCTAAGAAATACTTTATCAAGTTCCAAGCTGAGATTTTGAATATCACTGTGTTCAATATCTTCATATAGCCTACTACAGTACTGAATACTCTTTCAGAAATATAACCTTCTCTAACTTATAAATCTCTTATGTTTGTTTCAGAAGCAGAGTCTGGCCTCTGTCACTCAGGCTGGAGTGCAGTGGTACAATCATGGTTCATTGCAGCCTCGAACCTCTGAGCTCAGAAAATCCTCCCACCTCAGCCTCCAGAGTGGCTGGGAGTACAGGTATCTATCACTTTTAGCTAATTTTTTGTGGCGACGAAGGCTTGCTAGGGTGCCCAAGCTGGTCTCAAACTCCTGGCCTCAAGGCATCCTCTCACCTTGGCCTTCTAAAGTGCTGGGATTACAGACATTTGAGCTCCTGTGCTTGGTCCCGTTTATGAATTTTAAGTCAAGCCTACAGTGCAATGTTTTTCAGGCCATTTTTGTTACAAGAAATTCCAACGGGTACTCCACAATCATACACAAAAGAAAAATATGTAGTAAACAAGTTCATTTAATGAAGAACATGCCAGAGCCTTTAATATTCTAATGAAAATAGTGAATTTTTTGACAGAATATGCAGCATCTTCTACTTAACCATGGAAGTCTGTCCAGGACATCTATGCTTCTCAGAAGCACTGTTTCTGAAACATACTTTGGGAAAATGTCCATTGGTTACTAACATGACATTGACTGTTGGTTTGAAAGCCAGCTCCTACTAAGTCATTTATTCAGTTATTTAACAAATATGTATTAAGCCCCTCTTGTATAACAGAACTCTGCCAACACAGAAGGCTTGATGATCTGGCAATGGCACCCCTGACTTATAAACAAGTAAATACAAAATTCTTATACTGTGTAGTAGAATGTTTAAGAACACAGTGGACAGGAAACAAATTCAGATAACGCTGGTGTGGTTAAGGAAATTTTTCTAGAAGTAGTAATGTCTGATCTGACTTCCAAAGGATGTTAACCTAACAACCTGGTTGTCAATGGAGATAGTTATGCCAGGAAAAGGAGAATGTGCAAAGGGAACTACATGGCATGTTTGAAAAACTGCGAGAGTTTAAGAGTGGGCTGTAGAAATAGCTTACAACCAGCAAATGACACAATAGAAATACTGTCCTGGCTGCTGCATAAAGACCCACGGCATGCAAGATTGTAGCCAAGGAGACCAGCTAAGCTAATGCAATATGAAAATAAACCAAGACAATTCATATTTGAAAACAATGAGAAAGGACAGTTACTCTAGATCTTTCAGGTTGTGTTGCTACATTTATTAGAAAACATGTGCCTTGGCCAGGAAATGGCAGCTCGTGCCTGGAATCTCAACACTTGGGGAGGCTGAGGTGGGAGGATCCCTTGAGCCCAGCCAGGAGTTCAAGGCTAGCTTGGGCAATGTAGTGAGACCTCATCTCTACAAAAACTAAAAACAAAAAATTAGCCAGGCATGGTGGCATGCACCTGTAGTCCCAGCTACTGGGGGGCTGGCATGGGAAGATCGCTTGAGCTTAGGATGTTGAGGCTGCAGTTAGCCATGATTGTGCCACTGCACTCCAGCCTGGGCAACAGTGAGAATCTGTTGCCAAAAGAAAACAAAATACATGCCTTGGCTATCTTGGCTATATCTTCTCTCATCTATTTATGTACATACCGTCAAGAAACCTCCAACAAAACTTAGATGCATAGCTTTTAAATTACAGTTAATAAAGAGGATACAGAGGTCCTTTCTCTACTATAAAACTTATTTCAATGTCTTACAACAGAGCCATGTAACATTACAGTTAAACTAAAATCGTATTTCCTTATAAAATTTTACATTTCATTTTATTAGAGTAGGATGTGATTATTGCATTTTGCTTTTCATTTCCAAGAAGCTCACTATTGTTTGTAATTCAGATAAAATTGGCTTTCTTCACTTATTTCTACCTTTACCATGTTTTTAATTCCTGTTTTCTTTATATTAGATTCTATCTTTTTTAAGGTAACAAATCTGTCATAGAATATATTCGAGGGCAAGGATGGGTAGAGAAAAATTTTCACATTTTTATGGGAGTAATTATAATTCTCATTTTAAGATTCAGAAGTTAAGTAACTTGTCCATGTGCCTACTTAAAGTGGATTGCGGGGCCAAGCTTGTCATCTATGCCTTTCTTGACCGTAAGTCTCATATCTCATGATAGTCCACTCCTTGGGATCTCCTAGGCAGGCGGACTTCAAGAGGCTGAATTGAATGTATGAGTCTTCTAATTTAAAGTCCAGGTGCAGTGGCTCATGCCTGTAATCCCAGCCCTTTAGGAGGCTGAGGCAGGAAAATCACTTGAGCCCAGAAGTTTGAGACCAGCTCTGGGCAACATAAGGAGACTCTGTTTCTACAAAAGATAAAAATTCGCAGGGCATGGTGGCACATGCCTGCGGTCCCAGCTTCTCAGGAGGCTTAGATGTAGGGAGGGATCACTTAAGCACAGGAGGTCGAGGCTGCAGTGAACCATGTGCCCACGGTACTCTAACCCTGGGCGGCAGAGTAAGACCTCATCTCAAAAATTAATGTTTAAATCATAAAAAGGAATCATGGAATTAAAATACTTAGCCTAAATCAGAGAAAGATGAGTGGTAATTTCAAATACATAAGATATGTTACTTGGGTTTTTTCAGGTTGGAGACAAACACCTAGATTACTTCAATGAACCATTTCTCATAAGGCTGCACAAGGGAACTGAAAACTACAGAAGTGTCCAGTAGCCCCAGAGCCAGACTCAGATGCTGGGTTGACTTTTAAGACACAAGCCAGGTTGAGCCACCTGGTTTCCTGTTGCTAAACTCCTTGAACATCAATCTGACTCTTCAGCCTCTAGCCAGATTCAATCTCTATTTTTCAGAGGTCAGATCACCTGGAAGACCGATGATCCTTCTAGGGTTTTTATGGTGTTAGTTCTATGTTTAATTATTCATCTGGAGTTAATTTTAGTGTAAGGTGTCAGGAAGGGTCCAGTTTCTGCTTTCTGCACATGACTAGCCAGATTTCCCAACACCATTTATTAAACGGAATCCTTTCTCCATTGCTTGTTTTTGGCAGGTTTGTCAAAGATCAGATGGTTGCGTTGGGGTTCAGGGGTGCCCTCAGTTCCCCTGAGAGGACGTTTCTCCAGGTTCTTGACCTATCTGTCTCCAAGAATGGGAGAGGAGACCACAGCACAGTGCGCTCACAAAAGTAAATGCCAGACTCAAAAGTGTTTGTAGGAAGTGATTTATTTAAAGCAGAGAGAAAAAGGGTGAAAGAAATGGCTCTCACACTGAGTGAAAGAAAAGCCGCTCTCACACTGAGAAGGTTTCCCAGAGGGGGAAAAACAGAAGGGAAAGCTCCTCTCACACTGAGGGAATCCAGAAAGGTGGAATCCAGGAGAAAACAGCTTCCACACCGAGTGAGGGGTAGGGAATTGAGAGATACGGAGTTTAGGAGAGGAAAAGCAGCTTCCACACTGGGTGGAAGCAGAACCCCAGAGGAGGAAAATCCAGGAGAGGGGAAAGAGCTCCCACTACATTGAAAGGGATTCCAGAGCTGGAAATCCGGTGTGGGTGAAGAAGCAGGGAAATTATCCTGGGAGAAATTCCCACCTCCCCAAGTTCCTCTGGCCAATGAAAGGAGTTCCTTTAAAACTTCTGCTGGTGTGACTGACTTAGTTTCTTCCTGCGCCCATGAAGTTTAAATGTAAACCATTAAACTTCCCGATGAAGACGGATGGGAGAGGGAGAAAATACGACGCTGGGAGTTTCTTGCCCTAGAAACTACAACCCCTTGTGGACCCGGTAAGAATACATTCCCTCAGTTGTAGATGTGTGGCATTGCCTCTGAGGCCTCTGTTCTCTTCCATTGGTCTATCTCTGTTTTGGTACCAGTACCATGCTGTTGTGATTACTGCAGCCTTGTAGTATAGTTTGAAGTCAGGTAGCATGACGCCTCCAGCTTTGTTCTTTTTGCTTAGGATTGTCTTGGGTATGCAGACTCTTTTGGTTCCATATGAAGTTTAAGGTGGCTTTTTCCAGTTCTGTGAAGGTCATTGGTAGCTTGATGGGGATAGCGTTGAATCTATAAATTACTTTGGGCAGTATGGCCATTT